>CM034235.1:22297576-22342576 GCA_019916065.1 Vitellaria paradoxa | reverse complement strand
ACTGTGTCATCATTGCGCATATACGTAGTATGTGATACTTACATCTTATAAATAGGCATACATTCCATAGCAAATGGATGTCTTTGTAAGAAAATGACAACTATATATACATATATATAACACTCTAATTTGATGCATTTTAGCTCAAGAAATTCCCAAACCATGAGTTACAAAAACAATCAACGAGTAGTTCTAACTTCTAAAAAGAAAACGTACACTCTGAAAACGATCCACGAATTGGGTCTGAGGCAGAAGTGGGTACTCTTGTAATAATATACTTGAACAACTTCAGCAATACAAAGGCTATAATAATATACACAAATAAATGTATATGTAGAGAGAGAGAGAGAGAGAGAGAGAGAGAGAGAGAGAAGGCGGACTGTTAGTATTCTTTTGCTGGTGGGTGTAGAAGGGAGGAGATGGCATCAAGAGGCAGACGCGTAGAGCAGAAGTTTCCGAGAAGTAGCGCTAAGGAGTTTTTTCAATCTTGAAGTTTCCGAGAAGTAGCGCTAAGGAGTTTTTTCAATCTTAATTTTCTTTTCAAAGTACAGATTATAAAGTAATGGATTTGAGATAGATCTCGTAGGTTTGCTGAAAATCTTAAACTTTTAATTTTCTTTTTTTAACATTTTGATTTGGGTTTTATGTTTTTAAAATTCAGACAGTAATACTTTCGTTAAAGTATTAAAATTTAAATTTCACATTTTTTTAATAAAATATATTTCATATTAATTTAATTTAATAAATATAATTAAGTAATATGATGAATATCCAACTGTTCGTTCCTTAATCAGTAATGGATTATTTCCCTAAAACAAGCACATAATAAAATAGAGAGAGAGTCACATTTCTTAATGATGTTCAAATTTTAAATTTATAAATACTTTTAGACTTTTGAATTTTAGTCAAACAATCTAGGTTAAGTTGTCATCAAGCTAGTGTTAAATTTAATATCTTTTTTTTCGGTAAGTATATTAAATTTAATGTCAATCACGTGGTTAAATTTAATGTCTAACCCCATGGATTCCGCAAACAATAGGCACGCAATGAAAAGTTTACCCCTATATTAAAAATAATTAATGTGAATAAAATTAATAAATAAAAATATTACTTAATGTGGTTTAATCGGATAATAATAATGTTTAGGGCTCAGTTTGAACGCAAAATTAAGGCACCCTTTGGTTGGGCCAAAAACTTTCAAAAGTTACAAAAAGTTACAAATATTTACCTACTTTTACCAATTTTTTTCATTTTCATTTTTCGTGCTTTTATTTTCAAAATTTAAATTTTACAAATTTTTACAAAAAGTTACGAAAAGTTACAAAAAGTTACTTACTTTTTTTCACCTTTTTTCAACATTTGTTATTTTCTTATACTACTTTTTGATCAAAACCGTTGGAACGACTTGCTTTACATCGTTCCAACATATTATTTTGATCACTTTTAGTTAATCTTCCAGACACCAAAAAGTGATTGGCATTTCTTATTTTTTAAACTTTTGGTGTGGCTGTCTAAACGCTCCTAAAAATGTAATTTTTTATACAAACCGAGAAATATACCCTTAAGAATAGAATATACCCTCTTTAATATCTTTGGTTTTTGTACATGAAAAGAATAAAATTGATTTTTTAAATCTTAATTTGTGCAAAAATAAAAAAAAAATTAAGTTTCAATTATTTTTTCAACCACACTCTAGCTATGTTTGGAGTTCTATAAACTTTAATAAATTTCTATAAAATTTAAATTTGTTATGCACTATACGAATTACAAGATTGAAATTTTTACTAATTTATATTAACTTTTTTAATTATAAATAACCAAGGAGGAAGAAAGATGAGAAGGAGGAGGAGGAATCATCTAGTTTGGAAAATAGAATTGAGAAGATTAATCATATGGCCACAAGATGTCATTGTCAACAAGTAATTTTTTACATGTTGAATATTAGTAATAACTCATACCAACAACACTTTGAAGAAAATTAATATTAAGTTCCTTATATAATTAAAACTTTGAACAAAAAGTTTATATTCAAAAAATTATAATAATTTATAAATTTTAATTTTTTTTTATAAAATTTTAAGCCCTAACAGCTATTACATATGTTTTGCTCTCTCTCTTTCTCTAATTAATTTTTAATAAGTACCATAAAAAATATAAATTATAATACTTTAATTTGAATGGTTCAATTTCCCAGAAACTATAATTAAGCGGAATAAAAATTGACAGTTTTAATTGCATATAATCTCCACATTTGAAATATGATGAAATTTAAATTATCTTAACCATTATATGAGATATATGGTAGTGGAATCCACTAAAATAAAAATTGAGGAAAAAGTAAAAAATATAAAAATGATCTCAATCGTTAAATGAAAAAAAAATTTTGACAAAAGTTCAAATTAAAATGTTTAAATTATTTTGTGAAATAGATGATAGTGGGATCCACTAAAATAAGAATTGAATAAAAAGTTAAAATTATAAAAATAATTTCAATCGTTAAATAAAAAAAATAATTTTTATTCACTAAATCTTAATTTGTGAAAGGCATTTTCAAAAATTCACCTTGTTTCATTATATAAATTTACGTATCAGTCTGAATGCGCGAGGTCGAAGCTCTTTAGATAACAACCGTCCTTATAAGTCACGGATCAGCTCAGGTAAGTTTTAAGAGTACTTCTTATGCTTTATTATTTATTAGGCTTCTTGGGTTATCGATGGATCGGAGCATTCAAAATTATTGGACTTCTGCCATGATTTCTTCAAATTAGTTGTATTTTTATTTATGAGTTTAAAGTTAAAAGAATTTAGTACAATTTATTTAAGAGTTTATTTTACTAATATTTCTATAGTTTTGATTTTGTGTATGCATATCTAACATTTTTTATAAATATGCATCTCAATTATTCGAGTTTTGTATTATATTCACTTAAATATTTTTTTGATAGATTTTACATCTAAATAATAACTATTGACCAATTTAATGTTATAAAATTATCTGTATATTGTTAGTATTAAATAAAATTATTTTTATTTTATTTTATCAAAGTTTATTATCCAAAAAAAATGACAATTTATTGATAATATTTCTATTTATTTGTGCTTTATTTTTTGAAGATGTCATCTTAAGTAATAAATTTTAAAAATAAAGTATTATCAAAATTAAAGTTAAACAAAATAAAATTATCATCCGTTATTTTATTTTGCCAAAATTTATTGACAATCTTTTATTTATTTGTGTTTTGTCTTGAAGATGTCAATTTTTACAATAAACTTTGGCAAAACAAAATAAAAGTTGTATCCAAATTGTAATTAAATAGAATAAAATTTTCATTTTGCGGGAACATTTTTTTAAATTAAAACAGTAAGAGCATAAATATAATTTCATATCATTCAATTAGTCAAAAATTACTTTTTAGATAAAAAAAAAATCTAACAGAAAAAGTCTTAGTAAATGAAATACAAATCTAAAAAAAAATCTAAATGCATATTTATAAAACTTTTGAAGTTCAAGTGCGTAAAACTAAAATCACATACAGTGTAAGTAAAACAAACTTTTTATTTAAAGAAAATTTGGTTAGATTAGAAAAGTGCAATCAACAACATTTCCAGAGAAGGCTGCATAAGAAGCCATACTGGGTTAAGAAACAAAAATCTACTTGCAAGATTGCAGAAATAATTAGACAGAACAACTGGACGTGTACTGCAACCAAGTAAATATAACACATAGGGGTTGTTTGGAGTAAGAAAAAATGAGATAAATTGAGATAAATTGAGATAAATTGTGGTTTGGGAAGAGTTCGTAATGCGTGCAGTGAGAGAAAAAGTTGATGTGATATAAAGTTAACAGAGATTTATAGAGATTTTTGGAGATTTTCAGTAAATGTTTACACACCAAACAGGCCCATAGTGATCTTTATAGAAGACGAGTCCCCCAGCACAACTCCCCCCCCTTCCCCCAAAAAAAAAAAATTATAATAATACAATAAAGATAAAAAATATTAATTGGTGCACTACTCCACGTGTCACGTTTACATTGGGGTGGACCAGGGCGAGAAAATTCAAAACATTAACCATCATACGATACAAATATGAAAATCCATCAACAGTGGATCGAGGCAAATAATATGGTCATGGCCAAACTGAGAACCAGGAAATTCCTGCTACATGGAGGGGAGGATGCAGCATTGATGGGCTTGGGACTCTTCAAAAGGGTAATGAGCTTTAACCTGAAATCCCATATATCCACCTCTAAGAGCAGCTAGCTAGCCACAAAAAGGAAATACATTCAAGGTCTTCATTCTGACCTCATTTGTCAATCCAATCCTTAAAAAGCAACATCACATACAGAGGGAAGTTCACTCCAGCAATAATTGTAAGCATTCGAATTGCTTGTACCAATCTCTTGATGACAATTTTTGTCTTTGACTTTTTTGTTCTAGGTGGTAATTTTGCTGCATTTAATCCCACCTGTTCATTCACATCCCCAGAAACAGAACCATCTGTTTCCTGTGAGATTTGTTTTCTAGCTGTTGGTCGGATCACAGCATTTCCTCTGCTAGAATAGAAATAAAGCAGTGAATTATTGTTTGGACACTCGAATTGTTGATCAAATCCCACTTTACGGCCCAACATTTTTATTATAATAAGTAAAGCCCTATGGTTTTAAATTGTTGCGATGTTAACCATTCGTGAACATTTGTTAACAAATCTTCCATTAAATAGGCGGTGTGCCCATCTAATGGGACATTTTCTATAAGAGTATTAGCATTGCAACACTTTAAAATCTTAAGTGTCATTTGATTTGTTTTTTTATTTTTTATTTTCTGTTTCTGTTTTTTATTTTTTATTTTGAGCTCATTTTTCATTTTATACTTTTTAAAAATAACTAAAACAATTCAAAACTTATTTGGTTCTTTGTATTTTTAAAATTTGTTTTCGAAAACTAAAAATTAGTTTACACATGAAATAAAAAATGACAAAAAATCATTTTGAGAGTTTTTAATAAAAAAACAAGAAAAATCCCAAAACGAAGAAAATAAAATATTTTTTACTTACTCGTTTTAAGATTTTTAACACACAAAACAAAATTAAAAAACAGAAAATAAAAAAATAAGCCAAATGCCATCTTAGTAACATTAATTATTCCAACTAAAAGGTCTGCCCTGAAATGGAATTTGTCAGAAGATCAAGGCTGCAAACTACAACTTACCCTAAACTTTTGGTTTAGAGAAAAGTAGATCGTTGTTCTAAAAACAATTGCATAATCTACTAGTGTGCGGTACATATTCTAAATATGGTATCGCTAAAAGAGTAGGATTCTGAAAAATATTTCAAAATAGGAAATCCAATAAAATAAAACTACTCTAGCAATAAAAAAAATAGCACGCCTTGGTAGTGTATATTGATGAAATTGTAGGAGCTTCCCAGCCGTTAGGAATAGAATTCCTTGTTTTTAGGTTTATTTCTATTATGTTGAATAATTCCTCCTAAACTTGAGGAACAAGATTACTTTTCTATTTAACGTAGTCATGCACCACGATTATAGGACCTGTAAAATCGTGGGTAGTTATTTTCCTTTCTATCCTAAGTGTAAGGCTATTTATTAGCCATGCCAGTTGTTTTTAGTAACAGATAATTCTCCTAGCTTCGTGTATTCAACTTTGCAAAAGCTCTCTGCTATTTCTCTGGTTTTAACATTTGGTATCAGAGCACCATCACGGGGCCTGATCCAAAGCTTGCGACTCAGGTACTAGAGTGTAGATATGGCATCCGAGAATAGCTTCGTGCAACCAGCCATTCCAAGGTTTGATGGTCACTATGACCATTGGAGTATGCTGATGGAGAATTTTCTGCGTTCTAAAGAGTATTGGAACTTGATAGAGACGGGGATCACCGCTGCAGCAGGAGGATCGGATCTTAGTGAGACACAGAAGAAGACCTATGAGGATCAGAAGTTGAAAGATCTCAAGGTTAAGAACTATCTGTTCCAAGCCATTGATCGTTCCATACTGGAGACCATCTTGAAGAAAGATATGGCGAAAGATATATGGGATTCTTTGAAGCAAAAGTATCAAGGAACAGCGCGCGTCAAGCGTGCTCAATTGCAAGCTCTTCGCAAAGAGTTTGAAGTGCTGCACATGAAGGCTGGGGAGTCGGTTAATGATTATTTTGGCAGAACTCTCACCATAGTCAACAAGATGAGAACGCATGGGGAGCGAATGGATGATGTGGTGATTATTGAAAAGATTTTGAGGTCTATGACTTCAAAATATGATTACGTTGTTTGCTCCATTGAGGAATCCAATGATCTGGATACAATGTCCATAAACGAGCTTCAGAGCAGCCTCTTGGTGCATGAACAACGGATCAGCCGACATGTGGACGATGAACAAGCACTTCAAATCACTCATGGAACTCAGCAAGGAGGACGAGGTGGAGGCCGAGGCACTTCTCGAGGAAGAGGAAGAGGAAGAGGAAGGGGCAGGTTTGGGTTCGACAAATCTATCATAGAGTGTTACAATTGTCATGAGCTAGGGCACTTTCAATGGGAATGCCCTAAGCGAGCTAAGGAACAAAAAACGAATTATGCAGAAACAAAGGAAGAGATGTTGTTGATGGCTCTTGTGAACTCCAAAGAGGTTGCAGTGGAGCATACTTGGTTCCTTAACTCTGGGTGCAGCAATCACATGTGTAGGAACAAAAATATGTTCTATGATCTTGATACCAGTTTTCAAGAATCAGTGAAGCTTGGCAATGACTCGAGTCTTACTGTCAAAGGCAAGGGTAAGATTCGAATGGAGGTAAATGGGTTTGTGTATGTAATCACAGAAGTCTTTTACGTGCCAGATCTGAAAAACAACTTATTGAGCATCGGTCAGTTGCAAGAAAAGGGGCTAGCAGTGCTTATCCAGCATGGAAAATGCAAAATATTTCATTGTGAGAAAGGTTTAATCATGGAAACTGAGATGACACATAACAGGATGTTTACTGTGCTTGCTCGTTGCGCACCAAAGGAACAACAATGCTTCTCCTCACTGACCACAGATCAAGTGAACCTTTGGCACTGTTGATATGGACATCTCAGTTGGAATGGGCTTAAAGTGTTTCAACAAAAGAACATGGTGGTAGGGTTGCCTAAGTTTAAAGCCTCTGAAAGAGTGTGTGAAAACTGCTTGGTAGGAAGACAGCATCGTGATCCATTTCCAAAAGAAAGCATGTGGAGAGCCTCCAATATTCTTCAGCTGGTGCATGCTGACATATGTGGACCAATCAACCCGATTTCAAACAGCACGAAACGGTATCTCATCACCTTCATTGATGACTTCAGCAGAAAAACTTGGGTTTACTTCTTGGTGGAGAAATCAGAAGCATTTGCCACATTCAAATCTTACAAAGCCAGAGTTGAAAAGGAAACTGGAAAATACATACAAGGCCTTAGAACAGACCGTGGGGGAGAATTCACATCACAGGAATTCACCAACTTCTGCAATGAGAATGGAATCCATAGACAGTTAACGGCTGCCTATACACCTCAACAAAATGGTGTCGCGGAAAGGAAGAATCGCACCATTATGAATATGGTGCGAAGCATGTTGTCAGCAAAGCAAATTCCCAATACCTTCTGGCCTGAAGCAGTGAATTGGACGGTGCATGTTCTAAATCGCTGTCCAACTCTTGCCGTGAAGAACAAAACACCTGAGGAAGCATGGAGTGAGCACAAACCATCAGTAGACCATTTTCGAGTTTTTGGATGCATCTGCCACGTACATGTACCTGACAACAAGAGAGTAAAGCTGGATGCAAAGAGCTTCAAATGCATATTACTGGGGGTAAGTGAGGAATCCAAGGCTTATAGATTATTTGATCCTCTTTCAAATAAAATAATTGTTAGTCGAGATGTAGTATTTGAAGAAGATTAACAATGGACTTGGGATGATGGTCACAAACACGCCATATTGACTAATCTCGAGTGGGAGACTGAAGAAGAAGCAGAAGTGGAAGAGGAGGTAGAAGGAGCAGAGTCTGAAGCCAACGAACAATCTGGAGAAACTGCACCTGAGTCTGATGGAGGTGACACCTCAAATGACGAAATCTCACCTCTTGAAATGCGTGCTCGGAGACCACCGGTGTGGATGAAGGACTATGAAACTGGACAAGGCTTCTCTGATGAAGAAAGTGCAAACTTAACGCATTTAGCCTTGTTCACTGACGAGGATCCCATTACATTTGAAGAAGCTGTGAAATCTAAGAAATGGAGGAAAGCCATGGATCAAGAAATACAAGCCATTGAGAAGAACGATACGTGGGAATTAACAGCGCTACCAGCAAGAGGGAAAACCATAGGAGTTAAGTGGGTCTTTAAGACAAAGTTCAACGAAAATGGAGAAGTGGACAAGTACAAGGCTCGGCTAGTTGCCAAAGGGTACAGGCAGCAACATGGAATTGATTACTCTGAAGTATATGCACCAGTGGCTCGCTTAGACACCATTCGAATTGTTATCTCCCTTGCTGCTCAGAAAGCTTGGGTGATCTACCAACTTGATGTAAAGTCAGCTTTTCTGCATGGGGAAATTAATGAGGAAGTTTTGTTGATCAGCCTCTGGGTTACGAACAGAAGGGACATGAATCCAAGGTTTATCGACTCAAAAAGGCTTTGTATGGACTTAAACAAGCTCCTCGGGCCTGGTATAGCCGCATTGAAGCATATTTCACCAAAGAAGGCTTCACCAAATGTCCTCATGAGCATACTTTGTTCATTAAAACTGTGGGTGGAGGTAAAATTTTAATTGTGTGTCTGTATGTTGATGACCTTATTTTTACTGGAAATGATGAAGTGATGTTCGAAAATTTTAAGAAATCCATGATGATCGAGTTTGACATGACTGATCTTGGAAGAATGAGATATTTTCTTGGTATTGAAGTTTTACAAAGGACAGATGGTATCTTCATCAGTCAACGGAAGTATGCTCAAGAGATTTTGGAGAGGTTCAATATGGATCAGTGTAATTCAGTACATAATCCAGTGGTTCCTGGCTTTAAGCTCACGAAAGATGAAGGAGGAGTTGAAGTTGATAGTACTTTCTACAAGCAGATGGTGGGAAGTCTCATGTATTTGACTACCACGCATCCCGATTTGATGTTTATTGTCAATTTAATCAGTAGGTACATGGAGCATCCTACTGAGTCTCACTTACTGGCAGCAAAAAGAGCTTTGAGGTATGTGAAGGGCACGGTTAGTTTTGGGTTGTTCTACAAGAAGGGAGAAAGTGAAGAACTCGTAGGGTACACAGACAGTGATTATGCTGGCGATCAAGATGATAGGAAAAGTACCTCAGGTTACGTTTTTTTAATGAGCTCGGGAGCTGTTTCTTGGTCTTCAAAGAAACAACCAGTGGTTACTCTCTCCACCACCGAAGCTGAGTTCATAGCTGCAGCATCAAGTGCATGTCAGGTCGTATGGTTAAGAAGAATTCTGAAAAATCTAAATCAAGAGCAAAGTAGTCCAACGGTGGTATTTTGTGATAATATCTCAGCAATTAAACTCTCAAAAAACCCTGTAATGCATGGTCGTAGCAAGCACATAGATGTAAGGTTTCATTTCCTTCGAGATCTTGTCAAGGATGAAGTTTTTGAGTTAATTCATTGTTCTACACAAGAACAAGTTGCAGATGTTCTAACAAAACCATTAAAGCTTGATGTATTTCTGAAGATGCGAGGCTTACTGGGTGTGTGTGAATATCCAGGTATAAACTGAAAGACAATGGCATTCAGTTTAAGGGAGGATGATGAAATTGTAGGAGCTTCCCAGCCGTTAGGAATAGAGTTCCTTGTTTTTAGGTTTATTTCTGTTATGTTGAATAATTCCTCCTAAACTTGAGGAACAAGATTACTTTTCTATTTAACGTAGTCATGCACCACGATTATAGGACCTGTAAAATCGTGGGTAGTTATTTTCCTTTCTATCCTAAGTGTAAGGCTATTTATTAGCCATGCCAGTTGTTTTTAGTAACAGATAATTCTCCTAGCTTCGTGTATTCAACTTTGCAAAAGCTCTCTGCTATTTCTCTGGTTTTAACATATATAGCATTCTTATTCTAGATGCACCACACACAGTAGGAAAAATGCTCTCTACGCCAATTCCTCCAAATAAACCTACATACATCTGTCACTATTTTGCAAATTTTCATTATTTTTTCCAACAAATTATATTTTGCACATTTACAAACTAGATCAAATTTTACTCTCAACACCTATATTTTCAATTGTAACAATCAAGCCCCTATATTTTTAATTTATTAGAATGTGAACCTTCGATATAGGGATGATAATTTAACCCCATTACCCGGTTCACCCAACCATAGTAGGACGAGTGTGGCGTTTGCATAGTAGAACTTAAAACGAGTACAAGACAAATAATAAAAACTTGAAGCAGGTACATGATGGGTTGCAATTTAGCCATTACATCCGAATTGTTAGATTTAGTAATGTATAATCGTATATAATTAGTATCCCTTATTTTATGTCTTTCCTTATTTTATGTCTTTCCTTATATCATAATTAGGAATATTATTCCATTCCTTATTTTGTATATCCAATCATAATTAGGATTACTATCTCCTATCAGGATTAGGATTATTGTCCTCTTACATAAAAGACCTTGTAGTCTTGTATTCTCACACACAGAAATAAATATTAATACATAATTCTTTCCTTCTTCTTTTATTCTTAACACGAATCGCCCGAATTACATTTTGAATATCTCTTTTATATCATAACAACACACAAATAGTTCCTATTAATAAAAAATAATACGGAAATATTAATTAGTATATTTATAAGTTATGTTTTATATTCATATAATTTGTATTGATTTGATTTTTTATGAAAATTATTTTTACTTTTTAGGTCTTACCGGGTTCAACATCCGTAACCCAATTGATTAAGTGGAGCAGATATAGAATAGGAAATTCAATCCATCACGAGTATGGGAACAAGTACACAAAAGAGTTTTTCTATAAGTGGTTTAGCTAAACTGTTGCCATCCCTAATTCAGTGAACTGCTATTTGGGAATTTTTAACCCCATGACTGTTTTTAAAAAAAGTAAAAATGTAAAATCAATTGTTTTCTTTTATATTCTAAAAAAAATACTTTTGTTTTTGTAATTTTTTTCTATCAATAAACAACATCAAACCAAAGTACTCATTTTTGTTCATTGTATGTATTTTATTTGTAGGGTTACTATTTTCAACAAGACATTTTATCAGAGAATTTATCAGAATCTAAACATATCAATTACCAACTCATACATACAGTAAATATGAATTAGTCTTTTTTGCAAAAATACACAAGGAAACAAATATTTTTACTTTTCTAACCCTTAAAAATTGGAAAGCTAGCCAGATAATGAAAAATCCCAAATGGAAGTTTAGAAGATGTTTATATTGCAACAAATTAAAAGAAGGGGTGGTTATGAGCTATATCAGTTGCAAACTGTTTGGGCTCGGCTCACAATCTAAATAAGCAGAGTTTGAGCTGATTTTTTTGGCTCAACAAACAACTGAGCTGAATTTGAGCCGATCACTGCTTAGTTCGTGAGCCGAGTCAAAAAAATAATTTTTTTTATATGTTTTTTTTTTTTCTTTTAAAAACGACGTTTCACCTTTCACATATAAAATAAAAACTTACCTGAGGCATCAATTATATTTGCAACAACAATTTTCTCTTCATCTCATCTCTCTCACTCTACCCTAGCACAAACCCAGTAAAACCCTCTCTCTCTCTCTCTCTCTCACACACACACACACACACAAAGCCAACACCAAATTAACAGGATCCAAGCACTTAACTACCTTAATTTCATTTCTCTCTCTCTACGCAGCACCAAATCAGTAGGATCCAAACAATAGCTCACCTCAAGACCACAAAATACCAACAACTAGGAACAAGAAACCATGGAACCAAGGGCTAGATTTTGTGCTTGCAGATCTATAGTTCTCTACCGCAAGTATATTCTTTTGTTGTATATATTTGTGGTATTTTGTTTTATATATAGTGTTTTCGTCGATCTGATATTTTTTTGGCAATATATGGTTCTTATTGTGAAAATACTGCTGATGAAACCGTGAAATGATAACACAGTTTCATATTAGGTAAAATCAACTAAAAGTGCAAAACAACCCAACAACCCACACCCTCCAGCCCACCCCTGCACACATATTCAACCCCCTCTCTACCATCTCTAAAATATTTAATATATATATAATACACATATAATTTTGCATATAAATAATTTGTATTAAATAATATTTAATATTAAAATTTAATTATTAAGTCAATTATTAATATTAAAATTTTTATATTAGATTAAGAAAAATGACAAATGCAATCTTTCATTAGCTTTCCTCCACTCTTTTTTTTTTTTTTTTTTTTTTTGTTGAAACTATTATATTGTGAGGGAAGCTAATTAAGAAGTGCAAATATCCCCAACTTAAATCATTTAATACAAATTATTAATATCAAAATCATATATCTATGTATTATATATATATTGGATATTTTTCAACTTTTTTAAATAAGATTCACAACTTTGATGATGATATTTTACATTACACTTATTTAATATCAATTATTAATATTAAATTATTTAATACAAATTATTGATATGTAGAATTATATATGTGCGTATTATATATTTATATATATATATATATATATATATATATATCAAATATTTTTTAATTTTCTAAATAAGATTCAAAACTTTGATGGTTTTATTTTACGCTACAATTTTTAAAAAAATGAACTGATATTAATAATTTGTATTAAATAATTTAATATAAAAAAATTTTAATATTAAATTATTTAATGGAAATTATTAATATAAGTTCATTTTTTAATTACAAATAAAAATATTTGATATATATATAATACACATATATGATTTTGCATATCAATATATATCAAATATTAATAATTATATTAAATATTTTAGAGAGAGGGGTAGAGAGAGAGAGAGAGAGAGAGAGAGGGAGGGGGTTGAATAGGTGTGCACGGGGTGAAGGGGAATAGGTGTGCAGGGGTGGGGTGGGGTGGGGTGGGGTGGAGGGTGGGGATTGCTAATTGATTAGATAGAAAACGCAAAATCATTTTGCGTTTTCAATTGATTTTACCAAAAATGAAACCGCAATCATTTTACAATTTTATCAGCAACATTTTCACATACTTTTTTTGGGAGAGTATTGGGCAAATATTTTATGTTTTAACCGTATAACCAAAAATCAAAAAAAAAAAATCCAATCCTCCCCCTAACAAGATACATGTCCTCGCATTTTGGCTGGGTCAAAGGCTGATACCATTTGCAACAACCTAAATCCATGTAATACAATACTGTCCGTTCTTGATTTTCCAACCCTCACATTTTTTTCTTTGTTGAGGCCCACACATGCGCACCTCACAATCCTTCCCCCTAAGGAGATACATGTCCTCGCATTTCAATTAGGCCAAGCTCTAATACCATTCGTAACAACCCACCTGATAGGTTAGTCTCTGATACCATTCGTAACGACTCACAATTCATATAATACAATATTGTATGCTTTGGGTGTTGCAACCCTCATATTTTTACTTCTCTGAGGCCCACACAAATGCCCTGAAAAAGGCCTATATTAGCTAGATTATTAAACCCTTATATAAGGTACAACCCCCTTCAAAACCCAGGCGATGCAGGACAGAAAATATTGTTTTTCAACTTCATCCCCTGTTTCACTCTCTCACAAGCACAGGTCCCTCACAATCCTTTCCACTAACAAGGCAAGTATTCTCGCGTGACCCCACACTTTCGACTAGATTAGACTCTGATATCATTTGTAACAAATCACGATTCACATAATACAATATTGTTTGCTTTGGCCTTTGTAACCCTCACAGTTTTGCTTCTCTAAGGCTCACACAAACACTCAAAAAAAGATCTTCTACTAGATAGACTATTGAACCCTTATATATAACACATCCCTTTCCATACCCAACCAATATGGGACCCTCAAAGGCACAAGTCCTGGCAATCCTTTGCCGTAACAAGGCACACCTCCTTGTGTGGCCCCACACTTATGGTTGGGTTAGACTTTGATATCATTTGTAACGACAAACGTTTCGTGTAGTATAATATCGTTCGCTCTAGAATTTGCAACCTTTATGGTTTTGTTTATCTGAGACTCACAGTGTCATATAGTGCCCTAAAAATATTAGGTAGATTATTGAACCTTTATATATAGAACATCCATCTTTCACACCCAGGTGACATGAGACAAAAGGTATTGTTTCTTTGCTCCGCCCCGTGCTTCACTTTTTCGCAGGCAGAGTCTCTTACAGGCAAAGAACTCTCACAGTCCCTCACAAGTATAAAAAGAGATGTTACAAGACAAATTTTATAATATCCTCACCTCCTTAATAACCACAAATCTTGCAATGCCCAGTTGTGCAGTAGACAGACACCATTCAACTAGCCTAATTGTCACCTCACTAGTCTCTATAAGCAAGACCCCCATCTCCAATATATATCCTCCTTCGTTAATCCTACAAACAACAACATCAACCTTCCACTATAGCCAAACCTACGATCTAGTGCACTCTCTCTCTCTCTCTCTCTATATATATATAGACTGCCTTCACCTTGCTCGTCTAGCAATTCCCACTATCGATGACGCTCAGCATTATTTCCAGACAATCAAGACCTCGAGTCTGACCCCGACCATCCATAAAAATAAAATAAAAAATAAAGAAAATCTAGTTAACTTGAAGCTTTCATTATCAATTTACAAGTAGATATTCAACTTTCAAGAAGAATTTTGCATTCTATGCCTTCCTCTTCATCAGATAAAATAAATCCTCCATCAAAGTAATCACCCCAAAACAAAATCACATCAGGTTGGAACGGCAACACAGATGCCATGATTGTTCTGCGCATGTACAAGTCTGTGTAGAATTGTGCAATCTCTAAAGCCAGTGATTTGGAGCAAGATTAAGGGAGGTTCCATCCATGATCTGTTCAAAAACAGGATCTATAACATACCGCAGAAATATATATGACCAAAACGGGGGCACAACATAAGAAGCAAATAACAAAATTAACCTGTGGATCAGCACAACTTTCACATAACCATTTGGATATTCTTCTCTACTCATCTGAACTAGCAAGCAAAAATGTTAGTATTTATTCAAGTACTTTTATGCGACTATATATATTGATGATTAAAAATATATTAAGCAGGCATCAATGGGATGCACCCTTGTACAACAGAGGGTCCTAACACCTTTATGCAATTGTATAATAACATACAAGTAAACTGGATATATCTATCTGTAATTACTGTGGCCCATAGACAGACTTAGTATAGAGGACAAAGCTCTTGTGCTCATGTGATGGCATGTGGAAAGAAAGCCACAAAAAGGTTTACTGGCAGTACTGAGTGCTATAATCTGAGCAGCAGGCAACAAACATTAACATACATGAATTTCCCCCAACATTAGGACATTATTCTGTGTTCAACCTGGATGACGTGTTTAATGAATTGAAGCTAAGCCTTTCAGATCAAGCAAACATTTTAGAAGACAGATAATAAACCCATTGCCATCTATGTGATTGACTGTCCTGAGTCATAATTGCAACTGCAATTCCATAATTAAGCTAAAAAAAAAACACTTGTTTTTATGTCAACAACTAAATTTAGCAGAGTACCTATATACAAATTGAAAACCCACCCATCAGCAATTCCATAATTAAGCCCAAAAAAAAAAAAAACTTCTTTTTATGTCAACAACTAAATTTAGCAGTGAACTTGTGTACAAATTGACAACCCACCCATCAGCTATTATACAGAGCAGCTTTATGCCTATTCTGGCGTCTACTAGTTGTCTAGTACCTAATGTCATCTAGACAAAGCTTTGGTTGGAAAGAATATTGTCTGCCATGTCAAATTTGGCCAACCAAGTTCTCTACAGCACTCTAGAAAATAGAAAGAACCATGATTTGGCAGTGTATTTGTTACCTGGCTTTCTTCAGACCAGGCCTCAAAATCCAACATATTCATCCAATTGGCAGCTATAAGAGATCATAATACACTTCCCATACCAAATTTCTGATCTTTTTGGCTTTAACCCAACAAATATTAATTATATGCAGTATCTGTGCATGTGTTCCATCACACAGTCTCCTACTTCCAAATTTCTAATCTTTTTGGCTTTAAGTCAATAAATGTAAATTACATTCAATGCAGTATCTGTACATGTGTTCATACACAATCTTCTGCAATTCCTAGGTTTATTGATGAGCTCAAAATAGTGTGGTCAAACTTGTTTGCTAGGTTTATTAGTGTGCTGTAAACGAGCCTTTTCACGAACATGTTGATGAACAAACTCAACAAACAAGCTTTTCTGACTTAACAAACAAGACGTAAATTAATTACCAAAAAAAAAAAAAAAAAAACAAGACGTAAATTAACAAATAACAACTTGTAACTATTCTATATTATTAAAAAAAAAAAGCGTTAGGTCATTAAGATCTTATAAGCAATCTTAATTGATTTAATTATAAACATGTTCATGCTTTATAAACGAGTATGCTCACGAACAGTACATAAATCTATTCACGATCCTTACTGAGCTTGAAAAATGTGCTCAAGCTTGTTTTATTTACCTTATTAAGTGAATATAAAACCTCTATAAAAAGGAGCTCTTCACAAGTGGCTTGTCAATAGTTTGCAGCCCAGGGAACCTAGCCAACCTATCCCTGAGCCATTGCCAACGGCAATGAATTGCATACTTAAGGCGGTGTTTGGTTGGCTAAAACCAACCAAAACCCACTAATTTTGCCTAACTTTTTATATTTTTTTCCAATCAAATTTTACCATATATCACCTTTATATCAAATGTTTATATTTTTACTATACTTTTTTGCTAAACTTTTAGCTACCAAACACCCCCTCAAATTGCTAGGACCAAAAACGACTTCAATTATGTACACATTTTGGTTAAAAATTATTTGCTTTTGCCATTAATAGTGCAATTTCAAAATGGTGCATGCTTTATTTGCTCAAGGCACTAGGAGTTGAATCACAAATACAAATCCAGCTGAAACCAAGCCGGGGTTGAGGTGGATTAGAGATCACTAAAACCACAAAAAGTGATATGGGTTTACACATCAGTCCCAATCATAAAAGAGCTTATAAAAATCTTGAACTGTTACCAACCCAGATCAGTAATAGAAGAACCAAGGTCAAAGAAAGGGGTTAAAAAAAAAAAAAAGTACTGTTGACGTAAAGCAGATTAGATCTTTATAGTGGTTACCGAGGAAGAAGAGGTGGGCGTCGATGATCGGTGACGGAGATGAGGCAAGAACAAGTCCAAAGAGAGAGAAACCTGGAAGACCAACATCTCCCCGTAGAGAAGGATCGCCGCCCATACCACGCACAGCACCACCGTCGGACTCCGCATTTTCTCCTCCCGCGCGCCTTTACATCACCTCCATTCTGCAAAACCCATTTCCATAGTTTTCCTAGAATTATCCTTCTTGTCTGGCGCAAAAAACTTTTAGAGCGCTCACCTTTCTTCTTTTTTATTTGAACTGCAAAAAGTCGGAAACTCACCAACAAGCGTTATGATGTGTTTAGGGGATAACAAATGAGATAAATTAAAATAGAATGAGATAATTTATGAAATTTATAATTTGTAAAATAAGGTAAAAAATAAATAATTTTTAAAGATTTTTAGATATTTTTAAAATTTTTTAATATTTTCTAGCACCTTAAGTGGTGCTTGGATTAAAAAAAATTGAAAAAAAATATTAGAGTATAAGTGATACTTAGCAAGAATTTTTTTTTTTAAAGTGATACTTAGAAAAATTCAATTAAAAATAAAAAAAATTTTATAATTTTTCATAAATTTTAGTGGACTTTGACTCTCTAAATCAACAGCGAAGAAACTAAATATTATAATGAGAATTGTACGACTATGGCACTTGCTAAAGAATCACTAAAATATATTTTATTATGTTATAGCACCGTTTGGAGTGTCAACAAATGAAAAAATAGACAAAATAAATCTTCAATAATATTTATAAATCACTAAAACTCTTTATTACACATTTATACCTTCTCACTTTTACTAATTTCAAAAAAGCTTAATATTTCGCTAATTCAAAAGAAGGTTAATCAGGTACGAAAATTTTTTTTGACAATCATATTCTTCAAATTGAAAATTTACAAACGAGTACCATTGTAACTATTTTACACGAATTTTTTTGAATATGTTATAACGGATTTGAAAAAATTGTTCTAATAGTTTTACCACTATCGAGAGAGCAGAACTATTGTACAGAATATTGAGTAACAATTTTTTTGAATCCGTTAGAACGGATCTGGGAAAACTCTTCTAGTGATTTTGGTACTGTTCATCTCTAAAAAATACAATTTGATAAAAAAATACCAAACATTAAAATTACTTCAAAATCACGTTTTGTCTTGATTTATTTTTTCCCTTATTTTTTACCACTCCAAATACACACTACGTATAAATGAAATTATAGCATTCTTTTTTTTTTTTAATAGAAGGACACTTGTTAAGGAATTCTCAAAACATATTATATCATATTATGTGTGTGTGTGTGTAATATGATTTCAAGAAATATAAAAATAATTGGACCACGTAGATCTAATTCAATACTACTATTGTGACATCAGTTTTTTAAAATATTTTGCTTTATTAATAAATTATTAGTAAATACTACTTACTAATTAATATTATAATTATTTAAATTGAACTACAGTTTTCAATATTTAAATTTTACATTAATTACTATTATTTAATATTTGAGATTGTAATTATTTAAATTAAATTATACTTATCACTTAATATTTAAATTTATTATCACTTAATGTTTGAATTATATTTAATTCTAGTCTCCTTTCAAACTATATATAACATTTATGAAGAAACTTTTGGTAGAAAGAAATTGCAATAATTATCAAATAAAGGAGTTTTTGAAATGGAACATTTGGCACATAAAATTTTAGTAATTTTTGAATTTAGTAATTTTTTAAATTTTTTACTAAATTTTTTTAGAAGTTAATGTTTTACCAAATTCACCAAAAAGTTAACACACACTCATATTAAAGTTACAAAAATTAAAAATTTCTCCAATGTTTAGTAAAAAAAAAAAAGTTACAAACTAAAAATTCTAAAAATTAATTAGTGTGCCAAGTGACCTTTAAGTTGTTATATGAAATTTTAAATTTACTTTTTTATCCATTTATCAGATACATTAAATCACAAACAAGATATAAATGTTATTTTTAATGATTATTTTAAGAATCTTAAATTATTTACTTAGTTTCGTGTAAAGAAACACCAAGGTTGTCATTTAATATTATGTGATAACAATGTATACAATATAAAATATGTTTCTTTATTTACTGCGTTTGAATTAAAAAATAATAATAAAACTAAAAGACAAAACATAGGTGGATATTATTTGAAGGGTAAATTTTATTTTATCTTCCTAAACTTTACTTAAAATTATACTTTAAGATTTAAATTTTTTTTGGATAATAATTAAGGGTATGAGTTTTTTATTAGTTATAATTAATATCGCTCCAATTGGCCTTTTTGCTCTTGAAATTTTTGTCAATTGAATAGCTAACAATGAGAATGCATGAACAAAAAAATAGCTGAAAATGACATTGCAAGTAATAAAAAGTTCAAAATTTTTAGTTGTTAACAAAAAAAAAAAAAGTTAGGTCCGAAAATGATTTTCGAGTAAAATTTAGGAGCAAAGTGAAATTTGATCTAATTTGGAATATGAAGTAATTTTTACATGTAATAAATAAATAAATAAATTTGTGAAGCCAAAATAGTTTAACCAGCTAAATACTCAAATTATTACATATAATAGGTTTAAATGTAAAATTATATTTAAAACAGTCACTAGACTCACCATTTTGTGTAATATCATTTTTTTCTATATTAACTTATTTTGTGTTACCCAACAAATACATATTATAAAATACATATTCCTACACACAGGAAAGTTCTTTTGTTAAAAAGATAAAAAAAAAAAAAAAAAGATGGCTTTTTTCATGTTTCTCTTTTTTTATGGGAAAATAAAGATATAAAAAAATATTTTAAAAAAATCTCAAATCATTTATTTGATAAAAAAATTAAAAATATATTTATAATTCTTATCATTAAATATGAAAATAATAGAGAGAAGATGAAGAAGAACAAAAGAAGTTACTGAATATGTACATTTAACCCTATTTGAATTTTAACTTTTAGTAAGATGATGAGAAAAAAAAAAAAATCATTCTTCCACTTAACTATTTTTTCTTAAATAATAAAATTTCCAAATAAAAAATACCAAAATCTTTTATTTCCCAACAAGTTATTGTTTCCTACATTTTTCAGTAAAACAAAAAAGACTATTAAAAATACTAATAATGAGATAAGAAAAATAATATATATATATATATATATATTACATTACTTTGAGCATTTCTAAGAGAAAATGTAGTATTTTTTATGAGTTGAAAAAAATAAAAGAATACATAAATTATTATTTAACTATTATTTTTTTTATACGAAGGAAACCTCTCGCTGGTGAACTGTCGCGAGTAAAACCTCCGGGCGAGCGCACCATCCCGCAAGACACGCCCACCGATAAGATCGAGCGCCCAGAAAGGGATTCGAACCCGAGACGTGAGAAGTATGCCCACTTTCCAAGCCGACCCCTGCTCTACTGAGCTAACCCGTGCGGGTATTATTTAACCATTATACTCTTTGACAATGTAAGAAATGGTTCTAAAACAAATTCAATTTGCACCATATATAACACATTTTTTTTTCTTCTTCTTTATCTAATTTGGGTATAAACCGAGAGTAGTAATTTTAGCCAAAAATTATAATTTATTTGAAGTCATTCAACTTAAATGAATTGAGTCTTATTATTTTGATAGATGGATCAATGTTACGCTTTTCATTAAATATCTCCTGTATTTAAGGTTAAAATTACTTACACACTTATATCTTATTATTCTATAATAATAACCCCGTACTCGTGAGTAAAATACAAAGTTAGATGATGTCACGTTAAACTGTAGAAAGATAAAATTACCCTTCGTATTTAATACCTCAAATCAGTTAAACACTATAACTCCCTTCGAACCCAGATCAGACAGATGAACACTTAATTTTTCTGATAATCTTATAAGAGTGAAACCCAAATCGTCACTTAAACCCAAATTAATGAATGGAACATATCTACAACTCCCAACTCTATCCCAAATCTAGTTCTAAGAAATGAAAATTTACTGATTTTGATGAGGAGAAAGGAAATGGGAATAGGTTGTTCGTTGGAGGGTATTGAAATGGAGTGCTATACTTGGGATTTCTAATTAAGATAATGTTAGTGGAAACTCACAATCCGAATTTCATGAAAAATTGAAGAAGTTATTTATATATATATATATATATATGCTCACACACACATATATACATATATATACCTTCTGGTTTGAGAAAAATTTTAGACAATTACCATATTTTGAGAAATATTTGTTTTATATTTCCAGCACCAACGCAAATATCGCCAACGATGAGGGAGGAAGGGGTGAAGCGGCCAAGGAGAGAAATAGCAAACCAAATGGAAATCTATCTGAGAGGTTCTGATTGGAGGAAGAAAATGAAAACACCGAAAAGGATGACAGAGATATATATCTATCCATATATATATATACACAAACGAACTCAATTCCAAAAAAATCATAATTAGAAATATATATATATATATGTATGTATACATACAAATTCATTTTTGATTCAATAACTCCGTATTAATAAGCCCAAATCCTTGATCAATATTACCATTATAACTATAACCTTTACCTCTAATTCCAAATCTGCAAACTCAATTCTATAAATCAAATTCTTAAATTGAGACGAAATGAGAGTCTACAGTGGTCTAAGATTTCTATTTCCAAATGTGAGAAAGTGATTGCCTGAGACTAAAAGAGAAAGAGAGAGAGTACAATTGCCATAAAGAGAGGACAATGATATGGTTGCCTGAGGCCATGTCTCTGGTGATGGAGGTTTGAAAGATAAGAGCATTGTTTTGAAGGGCATTTTGGTCTATTCAACTCTTTTTTTTTTATTTTAAATAATTATATTCTTATACACGTGTGTCTCACGCACAGTTATGTTTAATAGTTATGTCCAACCCACTTTACTTATAAGTACAAGAGTTATTAGTGTATAATAACGAAGTACGTGTGGTGTATAAGTAATTTTAATTTTAAGTACATGGATATAAAAAAAATTACCCCAAATATTTAATTGGGCATCCAAATGAATAACTTATTGAATACCAACCTATTTCAAAAATTAGTTATAAAATATTTGTGAATAAAATAATAAATATGGTAAAAAAATAATGTTTCATCTTTTGGACAAAATGCAAAAGGCATTTAGATTTAGCCTAAGCGTAAAAATGGGTGGTTAAATAAATCTCCAACATCTAAGGTTTTATAAGAGGATCATCCGAGCATTCGGGATAGGGTTGTCAAATGGGGGAAGAGGAACGAGGGGTGCCCCTAAGCTTTCCGGCTCACTAGCAGGCGATGAGAGGATTAAATGTTTCAATATAACAAGGGGTGAGAAGTTTTATATAATTTTGAGTGTGCAATTTAAAATCTAAGATCCAATCTAATTATAAAAGTGTAAATTAAATAAACTTCTAGGATCTAGTTTGGTAAAAAAAAATTCTAATGTTCAAGGGCATGAGTCTTTATAATTTAATTTGTTTTAAAATGCAAGTCAATTTAAATAAATTTATAGGGCCTAGAATTTTATAAAATAGCTTCTAATATACAAAGGTGAGGGAATTTATGTAACTAGAACAAATCAAATTAGGTTTTAAAAACATATTCTACATTTCTTAAATAAATTTCTCATGTTTAAAATTTTATACAAGCTTAAAAGAAATTTAATAAAAAGATTGGAGAAATTTATAAAACTATAATAAAAACCTTTTGAAGAATTTAAATTCTAACACAGTTATAAAATTTTAAATTTCTAAAGCATATCACCTTGTAAAATATCCCCCATTATTTTAAAATAACAATTTATTTTCTAATTTTTAAATAGCCCCATGTGAAAGCTAATATGTTTTTACATTTGTTAACAAGTGCTTGGGGACACTCATTAAGAACCGATTAGAATATGACACCTGTCTATTTTTATTTTGGTGCAAAGAAGTTAAAAAGGTTTTAATAAATTTTATCGGTTGTAGAATTTCAAGAAAGAGTATTTTATCTACATTAATAGATAATTATTACTTTTAAGATAAAATTATAAAATTGCTCTTATTTCTTCCTTGAAACAAAATCATCTAAATAGACTTTTACTTTTATACTGCTTCATCTTCATATGTGCCGTAAGAAGAAAAGATTTTGTATTCATGATTTATTCAACATAACATAATAATTTTATTTTTGCACATTTATCTGAATTTATTATTACATACAATCATCAAAATAGATTTTTACTTCTACTCTACTTTATCCATGTGAGATTTTATATTTTCCTTACATCTAAAATCATGATTTATTCAATATATTTTGCGAATTTATTTAAATTTATTTACTTGTAGTTACTCATCTACTTTAAATTTTTGATATTTGTAATTATTCATCTACCTAAAAATTTTGAATAATTTAGTAGTTACTCTCTAAAAGTAGGAGTTTGATTTGTTTTAGTAATTTTCCTTCAAAGAAGAACCATGGGCAATGTTATAATTTCACCTTAAAAATAATTTAATAATTAATGTGGATAAATCTCTCTTTTTTTGAATTCTACAATTCATATAATTTATTCGATCTTTTTGATTTCTTTGGAGCCAAAATAAAAATTGTTATGTGACATATTTTTATGGGCTCTTAATGAGTGCCCTACGAGCATTTGTTAAGAGAATCTTTTTTTTAATGCCTTGTCATTTTTTATATAGTTTTTTTTATCATTTATTATTTATCTAATTTTAATATTTTTTAGGCAGACGTTATCATTTTTGTAGATACGTCTTATCAGATATTTGACTTTAGTCCCTAGATTTTTTTAAGTCCGACACTGAGGAGGAGATATAGTGATTTTGCTACCACGAAATAGTTACTTCTTTCACGCCCATCAAACAACACTCGTTGTCTATCTCGCTCTCTATAAATGTTGTGCCAGTGAAAGAAAATGAAGCATGAAATGTTTGACCATCGCCACGGTAAGGCTGGGCCCAAACCGAAATTTTGCCCACAGTACCTATTCTGTTCCGCCTGTTCACAATTCAAGCGCCGCTCTCAGTTTATGAATGTTTTTTTTGAATTCAAAATTCTTAAATTGGAGCTCAAAAAAGAAACAAGCAACTTCGATGAACTAGAATCCTCCATTTATTATCTGATGACCCCTCTATTTTTTTTTTTTTTTGGTTATAATGGAGAGAAATTTTTCTATAGGCCCTTCAGTCTTTATAAGAATAGCAAACTCCTCTAGTTGCCAACATGTGCTCTTATATACCAATCTCAGGTCAATCACGAGCACTCATCCCATTAATCAACTTCGCTTAGTCGTGATATTGAAATCCCTCACCTTCTTCACATTAGAGAAAATAAGAGAAATTTTATATTCTTGCCACATGTAAGAGGGCGCGCGTGCATAGATATATATAAAAGCTTTCATTCTTACAATGAAAGACTCTATGCTTCCATTGATCCAAATCTAGCTAGCAACTCTCTTTTTTCTTTAAAGGTCACCCTTCTAGAAAGTGTTTGGCTATCCAAAAAATATAAAAAAAAAATTTTTAACTTTTACTTATTTTTTTTAACTTTCTCTACTAACAAAATTTTGTTACTTATCATTTTTATGTTTTTTTTTTTTTTTTTTTGGGGGAGGGAGGTGTTAAAAGGTAGTCATTCAAACACTTTTTTACTGCCCGTGGCAGAGCATAGAGTTCGCAGAGGTAATTAAAATCAAGGGAAAGAAATCTCAATTGAGTCATGAGTCTTGGATATGGGTCAAGCAAATTGGAGGTATGAGTTAAATTGTGTTTGACTTTAAAAATATTTTTAATAGGCATTTGATATTTCTATTTAATTCCAATTTGGGGCAAAAATAAGACCGAATTAAGAAGTTAACTATCCCACAAATTTTTAAATAATTACATTTTCCAGTTAATACCACCATAAAAAATTAATTAAATTAAATTCATAGAAATGTTTGAACTGAAATAAATTTTTTGAAATTTAAAATTACTGGGTATCATACTTCTTTACAATAGAGACTTCTCAAAATATTTCTCAACATATTTCTAATCAGTTAAGCAAATTTTAAGCTAATCCTAATTTGATTGAAAATTAATTATTTTATCTAAGAGTTCATTTTTTTCTAAATCCGTATTATGCACTTCCAAAAAGACTATAATGGATGTGTGTATTATATATATATATATATATATTTATATATAACTACAGCAACAGTTGACAAAATTTTTAGAATAACATGCTCCCAAAACATATCGTCATGCTCAATGGCAGAGTCGCATAGAGGTAAAGGGGGTAAGTGAACTTTCTTGATTTTGAGTGTGAAATTATCAAAACATCCCTAATATTTTAGCTTTATCAAAAAATCTAAATTGATTCAAATTTGGGATATTTTGACTTATTAAAAAATTAAAATTTACTCAAATCTTTTTTAACATAAAAGGATTTTACAATTAATCAAACCCAAGTATTTTTTTTTTTGTGAAATAAAGTACGTCCTCCTAATACACTATTGAATACTTTTGTGCATAATATCAATAAATATAATATAATAAATTCTATAAATAATAAACCTTAATAATAATTATATTTTTTCGTAATAAAAGACATCCCTAATAAATCTCAGGTATTGTTAAAAGGGCCAGTTCAACCATTAAATTATGACGACTTTTAACTCCGATATAACTCATTATCCATTTCTTGAGTTCTTGGTGCCCCTTGTGTAAATTTTGGATTCGCTCCTACTCATGGTAATATTTGTTTTAAAATTTTCAATCATGTATGGTGTCAATTCGAATTGCGTAAGTTTTTGGTATTCAAATATCATATATAAATGTTTGCAAATATAATTTTCTTATATTTTTGTTATTATTAATGTTCACGGTAAATTGCTTAAAAAAATAATAATAAATAAATTCACAAAAATAAATAGCTTGAGTTTAGGTGATTGGTTAGGACCGCCCAAATATAATCACATCTCTTCTAAATGAATTGAGTGTTTTTAACCCATAATATATTTTGACCTAACTCAAACTAGTAATTGGCCGTTTGCTACATCTAAAATGTGAACAATCACTTTCGTTAGTAAAGGAGAGGAAAAATCATTTTTTTGGAGGGGGAAAAAAAAAAAAAGAGTTAGAGGGTCAGCGTTCAATGGTATTGTTTAGTGAAACTTTTGCATGATGCGTGAGTCCCATCGACTAAATTTCCCAACTCAGACAGGAGAAAATATATTTTTCTAATACAATAATATTATTGCAAACAACAATTTTAGTTAATATAAATTTTAAAGTCATTTTTTTTAACAACTTTACTCCATTTATTTATCCAAGTTTGATTCCAGACCTGAACTGTGCTTGTCTACAAAACTGAAAATGGTGAAGTCCACTTGGTACCCTTAGGCTATGTTTAGGAGAGAGGTTGGGTGAGAGAGAGAGAGAGAGAGAGCATGAAACTTAGGAAGGTAACAATTTTTTTTTTCTTCAAAGTTAAAGTCGTCTTTGTACAACAAAAAATGACTTTAAAAATCGTGGTTAGCATAGTTGTAAATTCCTTACAAGATAGATTATAGATTTTATTATTGATACATTACGCATCAATGCGCTTTGACGTACCATTTCGAATTTATCGTTAAAAATTTATATATTATTAAAAATGTATATGTTCACAAAAAAAAAAAATTTATTGTATTACTCAATTAATCAAAAATACAATTTAATTATAGCATACAAATTATAAATATGTTAATACCGATGGAAAAAAACTAATTTAGCATATTTAACATTTTATAGAAGTAAATAATAAAATAAAAAAATGTTATTTACGTGAAGTTAGAAAAGAAATGGGAAGAAACTGATTTGATTTAATATTTTATACAAGTAACCAATAAAATAAAGAAAGCTTTTTTATGTGGAGTTAAATATAGAACGGGTACAGACCAAAATTTCAATTTTCACTTTTGATTTTATAAGAATTATTAAGCAAAAAAATAGTATATAATCTATTGGTAAAAAAAATATACTGGATATGTTATATATTCTTTTCAGGTTCACGTGACAGTCATCCTAAGTACAAACGTGCCGAGTTCAAGTACGAACTTGAGATATTAGCCTCGAACATAATTATCCCTAACTAAGACACTATCCTCCTTTATTTTCTCTTATTCTCTCCTCTTTTCTCGTTCAAAGTCTTTACTTTTTTTTTCCCCAACATTATTAAATAATTACAATTTCACATTTTCTTTTGATATAAAACTATTAGAGTTGTGTAAAATAAAGATACAGTTTCCTATAAAAGACCTTCTTGATTGAGAGTAATTATTTTTTTTTTCTAAATTTTAATAAATTAATTTAAATTGATTATATTAACCATATTTTTTTTATAAAACACGTATGATTAATAATAATAGTTTTAATTTGAGTTATTTTTATAAAACTAATCAAAAAATTATTATCAAATGTTATGTGTCACTCTCCATATTTATCATTCCTCATCTCTTTCGTTCCAATCTTAAGTGGTACCATTCTTTTTCATTCTCTTTTATTCTCCCCTCTCTTCTCATTCAAAGTCTTTAATTCCTTTTTTTTTTTTTTTTGACCCACACTACTAAATGATTACAATTTCATTTTTTTTATATAACACCACTAGAGTTGTGTAAAGTGAAAAATATGAATTTCTACGGATGACATAATTTTTTACATTATTAGCACTGTTCCAAAGTCTTTTTGGGAAAACCTTTCCTCTATTTGCAGTTTTGGCGCCCATGGTTCCAATTTTTAAGATATAAAAATATTTAAATTTTGGGCTTTCTTATCTCCCCCTTTTTTGCTTTTTGATAAGTTCTTTTCTCCTTTTTTCTACTCTCTAAGTAAAAATATTAAAATTTTGCAATGACTATAATGTATGACATATTCACACGAACTTTGTTTTTTCTTATTTTTAGTTCAAATTTAATGGCACCCAAACGGGTTACTGGAACTTAAAAAAGTGTGGCCGTTTGACAAAATAATTAATTTTTAATTTTTGTGTTAATTTTTAAAATTTGTGTTTTTTGTTTTTATTTTTACAATAAAAATAAAATAAAATTTAAAAACGTATTTAATAACATTAATGGTTGATTGTAATTCTATTGTTGGGAGGTTAGATGTAGGTAGGTGGCTATCGGTAACACAGATGATAGCTAGGTGACATTAGTCAAAGATGGGTCGTGGCGGGGTGCCGAAGCTTAATGGCAACCAATAGCTGAGGTGATGACCAGTGGCAATTGTTGGTGGTCTTGGCAGCCGACAACAAAGATGATGATCAGTAGTAAGTGATGGTATTAGTAGCCCGATGGTAGATGTTGTTAGTAGTGAGTGATAGCCGTGATGATTGTAATTATAGAGAAAACTAAAGAGGTGTTTGATAAATTAAAAGTGAAAGGAAAAATATAATAAAAGTGAAAAAATGTGATATAAAGGTGATAGGTGAAAAATTTTTATTGAAAAAAATATAAAAATTAATTAAAATTGATAAATTTTGGTAAAATTTAACGTAGCCAAACAGGCCTAAGAATTTAAAACAATATATTTACTATCAATAATCATTATTTTTTTAGAAAATTAAAAATTAAAAATAATTTTATTAAATGAATTTTTTGTGTTCAATTTTTAAAATACTAAAAACGAAAGCTGGAATGTTTGTAAAGGGAAATGTTTCTTAAAAATGGACCGCCATGGCCATCAGCGAAGCAAAATGGGAAGACTCAAAAATCAAAGAAGAAAGAAAACTAAAAATTTTATCTGATGTTTTATTGAATTTTCTTCATTATTTTCCTTGGTAACTACCGATACTTTGTTGTGGAAGATTCCATCATAGTTTCAAGAGAAAATCAAATAACAATGTTGTTGAAAGTAGTCAAAGGTTCCTGTGTTCTTCAAGAAGACTCTTTGTTGTTCCAAGTATTGTCGATTTGTTTTACTTTATTTTTTCATGCCTGCTGCATTTCTTTGTAACTTGTAATGGTAGTGGCAAAAGAAGCTGGAAGTGATTGCAGGTTTTGGGCATCTAAATGTTGGTTGACAGGCTCTCGACCCTTCTTCCAGCTGCCTTAGTCACACCACCTGTTCATGAAAATGCCCCACTGAAGTATTCTTGGCAATAGTTGTAGTATCTGAGCAATCAGTTCCCTGAATAGTCTGCACTAGTGCCTTGCCGAGAAATTCTTTCCTTGGGTTTGTGCTTGAGTTTATTGTTGTTCAAACCTTTTCACTTGGACCTTTATTTTATGTTCGTATTTTTGATAATAAATTGATGGATGTTTCATTGCTGCATTGGACCTTTAAAAAGTATAACCACTGCATAAGATACGGGTGAGATCAGTAATTTTGCCAGTAAAGTTTGAGCCATAGCCATGGAGTTGATGCTGATTCCTATTATTGGGTTAATAGAGAAGTGTAGCTGAAGGATCCTAACGCCAATGAAGAGGAAATATAATGCAACATTTTATGGGACGGAAAGGTTATTGTTGTGAATTTTGTGGAAATTGAAGTCTATATCTCTGTTGCCTGGGATTTCAAGAAGTCTGCAAGACAATGGCTCTGTGATTGCTTACATTTTGGTTCCTTCTTATGAAGTCAGGTTGAAGTAGCCTGAAAATTGAAAAGCTATGCTCGCACAAATGCTCCTTTATGGATTCATCAAGGTTTGGAAAGCTGCGGTTCAAAAGAACGTTAAGGATGATCAATTGGTATAATATTTATTTTTTACCTTGAATTTATACATCAGTTAAATAACATCATTGATGCTGAAGGACATATATACTGGAGTAATGAAATGGAGCAGATTTGTTTGCACATGTATTGTTCTAAATACTAACCTACCGTTATCTTTTGCTGGGTTTCTATCCAATTGAGGTATTTATATAAGAGATCATGTTTATGCTCGAGACTCAACATCCTGCTTTATAAAGTACCTAGTATATTAACATTTCTGGGTAAGGTACTCTTCTCATCTTTTCCTGCACATCAAAGATATATGAGTGTTTTTTTTTTTTAAATAAGCGGCGCTCTGTAATTTTAACAAATTCTGCTTTGTTAGCAAGAAAATTCATTAAGAAACCTTAAATTTACGCGATACAACGTATCAGTTATTGTGTCTCATTGTATTTGTTCCAACCAAAAGATTGGATAAATGATACAATATGCTGCTAAAATGTGCTGTTAGTGTTAATGCAAACTTGAATAAATTCTCCTCCCTGAAAGTCAGCTATCTACTGCGAAACATCTGAAATGACTTTTAGCTGACTGTTCCATCTTTGACTTCACTTCTGATCCAAGTTTAACTTCGATTTAGGTGTAAATAAAAAATAAGAAGTAAACACTGAAAATCGTGGCTTTTGAGTTTTAATAGCTGCCACTCTACAAAGGTATACTGACTAATCCGTATAAGACTTTGCCCTGAGGAGAGATTAGGATTTATGCCTTGATCTTTAATTTCTTTGTCAATTTCTTAAATTCAAGTTGGATTACTTGTTGCAATATTTCTCTTTATATACATTGGAATTAGATAAAACCTACAAAAGAAAATTTTATCACCTGCAAGACAACCACTTACAGTTGCATTAGAACTTGCAATAACAAAAGCCCAAATTCCGTATACATACATATTATTACTGCTTTCTCATTTCAGAGGCTGCCAGTTAGCCCCTATATTGTGAAGCCATTCAACTGCTTCTTTAATTGTTGGCCTCTTCAAAGGATTCTGGTTGACGCACATGCATGCCACGTCAAGCATCTGCAGCATCTCTTCTTCAAATCCCTTGACTCTCAGGAGAATATCAAAGACTTTGTCTTTTTTACCTTCACACCTCATATGTTGCACCCAGACAACTAATTCTCTTGACGTCTTTGGCTTAAATACCTCTACAGGTCTCTTCCCTGTCAGCAGTTCAAGCATGACTACCCCAAAACTGTATATATCCCCTCTCAAAGTGGCTATCCATGCTTGACCATACTATGGGGGGATGTAACCCAGAGTGCCAACCAGTTCAGTAGTGACATGAGTATGATAAGGAAGAATCAATCGGGACAATCCAAAATCTGCAACATGTGCTTCAAACTTATCATCGAGGAGGATATTGCTGGACTTGATGCCACGATGCACTATATGTGGTTTACAGATCTGGTGCATGTATGCTTGCCCACAACTTGCTCCCTGTGCACTACTCAATCGAGTTGGCCAATCGAGCTGGGCTGCACCATCAGGCTTCTCATGTAACCAATAATGAAGACTTCCATTCTCTATATAGGAATATATCAGCAGCCGAAAGCCATCATACACACAGTAACCTTGCAGGGAAACCAAGTTCTTGTGTTGGGCTGTTGATAGACCTTCTACCTCTGCTTTGAATTTCCTTTCCATAAGACTGATATCTCCTGATAGTTTCTCAACAGCCACCTTGGTCCCATTTTCCAAAGTTGCTTTATAGACCAATCCAAAATCCCCACAACCACTAATATTTTCTTGGTTGAAATTGCCACTGGCTTTCAGAATCTCAGAAATGGTAAGATTCCTGATTTCATCTGTATTATTTGGGAAGACTATGACTAGACTGGTATCCTTGGCAAGCTCAGTAGATATTCCAGGATGAGAGTTGAAGGAGATTGTATCTAAATCGATTTTCTCCTTGGAAGGATCCTTCTCTTGGATAATATCCACACTGCGAGTATGATGAGAGTAAAGCCAATGCCATAACTGATACCAAGGACGAGTCCAATAATGATTTTCTTTTTGGAGATTTTATTAGTAGATGCAGCAGGACGCATAGGCTCTGGTTGAATGGAGCAAGGGCGATGCAGAGCTGCTCCACATAAACCTGGATTTCCTTCAAAGCTAGAACTTGAAGAGGTATCAAACTGACCTTCTGTTGGTATTGATCCTTGGAGTTTGTTGTTTGCAATGCTAGAGGACAAGAAATGGAGATTCCTCAGTGAATCCAGAATTTCACCAGGGAGATTGTTACCAGAAAGGTCAAGTTTTTCCAAATTATTCAGATTAGATTTGGTCTGGGATGTTGCCAAAGAAATTGTTCAAACTAAGATCTAGCACATGAATAATTTTCAGTTGGCAGATCTCAACAGGAATATTGCCACTGAGGTTATTGTTTCTCAAGTATATTGCTGGTGGCAGGTTGGCTAGCTGATTATATTGCAGAAAAGAAACGTTGTGGGTTTTAACAAAGACTGGCAACTCTAGGTGATTCCAATCTATTTTGTCAGCAGCTTCTTTTGATGCCAGTCTTGTCAGCTGAGTAAGTTCCTTGGGGAAGTCTCCCCAGAGGAGGTTACAAGACAAGTGCAAGTAGAAGAGGTTTGGAAGATTTCCCAGCCAACCTGGAATTGAGCCTGTGATATGATTGTAAGACAGGTCCAGGACCTCTAACTTCCTGAGCTTTGCCAGCCAAGCCGGAATTTGACCATTGAATTTGCAGCCACCCAGACCAAGAACTTGAAGACTTTGGAACCATCCTGAATCCTCTATGTTTTCATCACCCAGCATTGTTTCATCATAGAAGTTCTTTGAGATGATTACAGTGCTGAGGTTCTTTAAACCCATGAGAATCCTGATTGCTCCTGTGAAATTGGTTAGGTTATTCGAAGAAAGCGAGAGGAAGGCCAGGGATTTTAATGCAAGTATGCCGGGCAAGATCTCCCCCACTAGCTGATTACTGGCCAATCGAATTGCTGTTAGTGATGTGCACGAGAAAAGGCTCACAGGCAAGCTACTGGTGAAGTTATTGGTCCCCAGGTCGAGTGTGCTAAGATGAGTGAGTTTGGAAAAATCAAGGGAAGAAAGTTCACCTTTGAAAAGGTTCACCCTCAAATTCAGTTTCTTGAGATTGGTGCAATTCATCAGCGACTGGGGCACAGCACCGGTCAGGTTGTTGACATGAAGGGGCAGTTGTTCCAAGTTGGGGAGCTTCCCGATATCCTGGGGAATCACGCCAGTCAATTCATTACCAAAGAGTTCGAGGATTCTGAGGTTGTTCAGGTTGACAATTCCATCGAGTTGTCCAGTGAGCTTGTTGGCAGGCAAAGAAATTTCTTGTAGCTTCTTACCTGCTTTAAAAATATCACTTGGAAGCAGCCCGAAGAGAAGATTGAAACCTGCCGCAAGGCCTCCAGTTTGGAACACTTGCCAAATCCTCGAGAAATCTGGCCGCTGAAATCATTGAAGGAGAAATCCAAGAACTTTATGGATGGTGAACTGATGCAGATAGAGGACGGAATTGGACCAGTAAAGCTGTTGTTGCTGACATTAAAAGCTGCCAATTTCCCAGCTGACTGGAGAAAAGGAGATTGGATCGTACCATTAAAGTGATTGCCGGACAAATTCACTGTGTGGATGGCGCTGGGCAAGATATCAGAGGATGGTAGTTGTCCAGAGAGACAGTTATAGCTCAAGTCAATGAGCTGAAGTCAATTCAAGGAGTTGAAGAATCCATCTGGGAGGGGACCGTAGAGGAAATTGTGAGAGAGATTGATTTGAGAGAGACTGGTGAGGTTCGGGATGGAAGGCAGAATTCTTGCCCGAAGGCCTCTCAGAGGCAGCCATAGGCGAGTAACCCGGCCATTAGCATCACAATCAATGCCTTCCCAGAAACAGCAGTCAATCCCAGAAGACCAATTCAGAGGAGATGATGACGGGCCAGGGATGTCAGGGGAGAGAGACGAGAGAGAATTTCGATCCAGTTGGCTGCAGGAGGCGTTTACAGGCTTTTAAGCGAGACAGAATGATCAATACTAGAAAAACGAAGGGCCTAATTAGATTTTTGTGCGGTGAAGAAGAATGGAAGAGCTTCAAGAGCATGACTTTTCTATGATGCTGCTGCTGCTGCTGATGAAGATGTGTCAAACTAGATTGCTGGTGAGTCTCTTCAACGACTTTGATCATATTATCACAGCAAAAGAAGGAAGGAAAGGAAGAAAGAAAGAAGAAGAAGAAGAAGAAGAAGAAGAAGAAGACAGTCTAAGAGAAGGGCCAGTTATCATACTGCAAACAAGCAAAGCAATCAACAGATATGTGGGATTGGCTCTGCACTTCCCGTCATCCAGGTTTGTGCAGACTAAAGATCACCCATTAAGTGAGAGAGAGAGAGTTAGTAGTTGATGTTGACATAGAACATTTACAAAAAGCTAAGGTCTAAATTCTCATTAAGCGTTTACTTTTGGGACGGCTCACCAGATGGACTTCCTCTTAGGAGGATATTGTAAATTTTGGTCGATGACCCAATTGGGTGATGGCGTGTGAAACTGCAGCGTGCAGGGGTGATAATATTATACTTGATACATATATATATATATATACACATATATACATGGTTGACACGAATACAAAGTTATTTACACTCCATTTAGAATAGTAGATTTGATAATATTTGATTTCGTTTGACCAGAATTTTTACCAATTCTTATATTTAGGTTTAAAATAAAAATTTATGAATTGAATTTGATTTTATTTCATAACTTAAATTTTAATATTGCTATATTGGGTTTGCTTGGAGTAAGAAAAAGTGAGATAAATTGAGAGTTCGTAATGCATGCAGTGAAAGAAAAAAAAGTTGATGTGATATAAAGTTAACAGAGATTTATAGAGATTTTCAGTATTTTTTTTTATGCTAAACGCAGCCATCATTTGAAATTCAATCCAAAACAATAAAAATTGGTAAAAGTTTACTATTTTTTTAAGCCATTTAAGAATGTATTTGGTTGACAAAAGTAAACCAAAAAGTACAAAAGATGTAGAAAGATATGACATAAAGGTGATATGTGGAGAAATTTGATTGGAAGAAAGTACAAAAAATTAGTTAAAATTAGTAAAATTTGATGGATTTTGGTGCCTCAAACGGAGTCTAAATAAGTGGATAAATTTATTCTTATATATTATATTTATCATATTTTCTATTTCTTGTTAGTATGGTCAAATTTGATATTTCTTTTAAATTAAATCAATTAAATTCTGAAATTTAAAATATGTTTTAAATATAAAATTTTATTTACCAAATCAAATCAAATCCTCCAAATGGTGTGTAATGGATATCTTTCTCTTTCTCCATATTGTTGTGAAAGATTTAAAAAAATAAAAATAACCAGCCTTCTACAGTATGCTAGGAGAACATAGGAATTGCTCATTACATGACCTAAGATACAGAATAAAATGCCTGTTTGTTTGATTAGAAAGTCTTCAGATGTACAATCTTCCAGCCGCCTTCAATTATGCATGAAACTGAATTATTTGGCAAATTGGGGACCATCTCCATCTCCATCCCTGACGTAGGACGATAGAGAATAAAACCAAGAAAGAGAAATAGAGAGAAAGAGAAAAAGTTTAGGAGAAAGGGAAGAAAGAAGAAGAGGGGAGGGAAAACAAACCACGAGACTTTAATAACTCAAATTTTCATATCCATCAATGTATCAAGCTCTAATCATCATAAGTCTTTAAATAGGTTAACACATTCTCAAGATAAATAAAAATAAAGCAAAATCAAATATTTTAATAAATCATTCTTAAAATAAATCTAAATAAAATTTTACCTAAAATAAAATAAATTTTTAATAGAATAAGGTAAAATCCTTATATAAAATGTAATCCTAATAAAATAAAATTCTAATAATAATTATTTAATTTTTTTTTTAGCTTCCGCATCATTCTCCACTCCTTAGAAAAATTCGACTCCATCGAGTTAAAAATTTGCATACTCCTTCAATCGCCAGGCCACAAACAAAGTAGATGTCCAAGCTGCTCTCAAAGTTTATGAACACGCGTCAGGAGTGATAGAAATCTAGTGTATCCACCAAGTCTTCCGAAATAGAAGTCTGCGATTCAGAAAATAGAACTTGTAAATATTGAAAAAAGACAAAAAATGGATCAACTTGTGGGAGAAGTTTAGGTGTAGGAAAGACAAAATCCACAGAAGAACCATAAATTTTAGACATACTCTTCAACCCGATAGCACCTACAGAGACATCAGTAATATCATTGGAAATCTGTGCCTTATCAAAAGAAATGACTTCATTAGTAGCAATAATTTCGGTAGTCGCAACAATTTCATCAAGTGTCTTGCCTACGATTTGGTCATCATTTTTATCATCTGAAAAATAAAAGTTGTCAGGATCAGGCTCATGAATCAACTCTTCAATTTGATCATCTTTAGGCTCTCTCCTCACTTCAAAGTAGTTGTCATCAGATTTTCTGTTTGGTTTATTAATTACTTTTGAAATTTTGGTAAGGCCACCAAATAGAGGAACTGAAACTGTATTCGACTTTGAATTCAATATTTTGTTAGAACAGAGGTGAATAGGGTTGCTCGGCCAATAGTATTCCTCCCATGTGTCTAACCTCGCGTTCAGTCTTTGAATTGCTTCAATGAGGGCTAATATTTAGATTTGCATCTAGTTATTGTTTGACTGTACCTGATAGTGTACTGACAATTTTGAATTTGTAAAAATGAACTATGAGGTGTTTCGAAGCCTCCTAGAAGTCGCTGGAGCTTCGTCGGAAGTTATCGGAGGTCACTAGAGCTTCGCGCTGAGCACAGGTTAGATCGCTGGAGTGTAGTGGTTATTATAGATTTCGTCAGAGGTCGTAAGAAGTCGCCAGAGGTCGCCAGAAAGTCACCGACGAGTTCGCCGGAGATTGGTGGTGCCAATGTAGGGATGTCAACGGGGCGAGTATGAGGCGAATATGACCTTCCTCGTCTCCGTTTAGCAATACCCTTACTCGTTCCCGTCCCCGTTTCGGGGAAAAAAATTTTTCCCATACCCGTGCCTACGAGGTAATGAATTCCCCATCCCCGTCCTCGTCCCCGTCCCCGTTTCCCCCCCAAGTATACTAACTATTACGAATTATATGTTATATGTGTAAAATAAATATTTAAAATTATTATAAATATTATATATATTAAATAAAATATATATTACATATATAATATTATATATATTAAATAAAAATATATATTGCATATATATATTAAATAAAAATTAAAAATATATATACAAATATTTGACTTTGACTGGTGCACTTAACTAAAGAGGAAGAGGTCTTTATTTATAATCTCACAAGGCCTCCACTTCTTTGTGAGAAACCGATGTGAGACTTCTAAAAGAGGCACCATACCAACAAAATTAATAAATAAATATTTAAACAGGTACGGGACAGGGTGGGGACGGTCGTACCCCTCCCCATCCCCATACCCGTTCGGGTAACATTTTAAATCTCCATACCCGTTCTCGTCCCCGCTACTAACATCCCCATACCTTCCCCAAATGGGGCGAGTGAAGCGAGTACCCATCGGGTACGGGTATATTTGACATCCCTATGCCAATGGTGGGGTTCGCCGGAGTTGGGTACCGCTAGGAATGTACAAAAGTTTACTCGAAGGGTTTGAGAGTGTGTAGGGCTCATGCGGTGGCTATAACTGCAATTGCAGTTAGGGTTTGAGATGAACAGTGAATTTTCGTTAATTATAGATTGATTTGCTCTGATACCAAAGCTGATGTAGGACGATAGAGAATAAAACAAAAAAAAAAGAAATAGAGAGAGAGCGAAAAAGTTTAAGAGAGAGGGAAGAAAGAAGAAGAGGGGAGGGAAAACAAGCTACGAGATTTCAACAATTCAAATTTTCATATCATCAATGTATTAAACCCTAATATCATAAGCCTTTAAATAGGCTAATATATTCTCAAGATTACTAAAAATAAAGTAAAATCAAATATTCTAATAAATCATTCTTAAAATAAATCTAAATAAAATTTTGCCTAAAATAAAATAAATCTTTAATAGAATAAGGTAAAATCCTTATATAAAATGCAATCTTAATAAAATAAAATTCTAATAATAATTATTTCATTTTTTTTGGCTTCTGCATCAATCTCCATCTCCATCTCCAGCTGCATCCCCTGTGGTTTAGTTACCATCTACAAGAAAGTCCATACCAACCAATATTAGTTCCCAGATCCAAATCTTTGTTGCTACTCAAAGCACAAGATAGCAATTGGCACCACAATGCTTGGATAGAATGCTCATGTTACATTAGTGGAAAACTAGTAGGGACACCCAAAAAAAAAAAAAAAAAAAGGAACGAGTACCCTAGTTGAATGATCTATCCATGCTGGATTTGAACTGATAATCAAGAGGGCATAATTGATGCTTGAGCTTTGTCTGTTTTGTTGGAAATGCAACATAAGAAAGAAAGGGGTTTGGCTTTTATCAACATAATTTTGCTGTCAGATAGCCATGCCTTTTACGCTAGGATAATATGAGATCCATTAGACATAAATGGCCTGAATGGGGCCTGATCCAAGTTGATCGTGATCTTATCTTGCTCTACAAAGTCAATGAGTTGAGCTGCTCATGGGCAATGGGGGGGGGGGGGGGGGGCTGGGGGCCTATTAAGGGCCCGACTCGAGCTTTGCTTTTTTAATAAATAAGTCAAGATTAGACCTCTTTCCAGGCATGATTATCAAACGAATTGAGCTTGGGTTTAAGGAAGCTCAGTCCGAACACCTACTTATATAATTTCTGATATCATTATTAAATAATATATATTTAATATATATTAATACAAACATATTTTATATGTTATAAATAATTTATTCTTTATAGATCTTAAGTTTTTAATTATGATTTTTGATGGTATTTATCATTTGCTTTGACTTTTGAATGACAATTTTTGCAACATTTTAGGCTTTTAAGTTGCGAAGAACTCCTCCTCAATTATCAAATATTTAAAAGCTGAAATTTGACTTATTCAAATAAATTATTTGATATAAACAAAATTCAACGAGTCAAAGCTTTAATATTTTTTAATGAGCCGAATAGAAGCTCGAGTTAATTCAACTCTCAAATTCTTCAAGCCTAATCAAGCCCTAACTTGCTTGAACCTGACATCTATGTGATGAGGCTAGCTTGATTACGACAACGCCCCGCTCATTTACACCCCTAGAACTAACCACCGGGGTTCCAATCCCAGAAAAGAAGGGAAATTAAAGTTAGACATAACTACAAGAATGTAAGCATACATCTTTGGCAAGATATTTTGGAATGAAGGCAACAAGATTCATTCCATGTAACACTTAAGTAGGTTATTGTTAATCATCATAATCCCTTATGACAAGAAATTTTTTTGCTACTTTCACATAACAGCTATTACTTTAAAGCAAAAATTTTTAGTGCGTTCTTTAAGTCATGCTTAGTCTACCTCGGTAAAAGGAAAAATAACTAATTTCATAAAATATTTCTTTTGATTTTTCTGTCTATTGAATTACATCGTTTTTCTCTTTCACAATTTTTATTAATACAAATACAGCGCCCTAAAGAACCCCTTGCATGCCTATGGGCCATGGTATAACCCTAGAATGCACTAGTAACAATTTTGCACGGACATTCTATTTCTTCCAATGCACTCATGGCCACTGGATACACGTTCGACTTCCTTCAGCAGAGTAGACACCTGGGTTGTCTAATTTTTAACAATAGTTAAAGAATGAGTCGCTTACATTTGACAATAAAGAAAATTCTCTAGTCTTTCATGTTGATGGAAGATACATATATAAATATATATCTTTTTCTCTCTAATGATTTCTCCAAAAGTTATTTAATTTTCAAGAACATTCCTAAATAACAATGGTATTTTTTATTTGTACAGTGCAATATACAGTATATTTAAATATTCACGGTGTCAATGCATTCACCCAACTTTTGGATGCATATCCTAAATTTAAGGTTTGCACAGTTGGCACGCACTCATACCAGAGACCATGTAACATAAACAAATACCTTTAAAGAAGAAAATCATTTATGGTAAGTATAAATAAATTTTTTTAAGTGTTATTCGCTAAAGGCATCATCATTATTTCAAGCTTGATGACTTGTATGATTGTATCAAAATAGAGTTTTGACTGGACTCACCATTTAAAGCGTAAATAGGGTCAACATGTACAAAGAAACTGGCAGCAACAATGAGATAACTTAAAATAAGCATCAACCCTTTGAAATAGTTTGATGTCCCTTCCTGAAACAATGAAAGCAATGGTTACAAAGTCAACTATTCAAAAGCAACATTGCACTCAAGGGAGGAGCAAAATATTAAAACGTAATATTCTAAATGCAAATCAATCTTTTCTCAGTAACATGTACCAGGGCATATTAGACTGAAGCGAAGTAAAGGAATATTTTGTTATGGGCTTATGGCTGCATAATAAAGACAAAACAGGTTTTCCAATAGGCTACATGTTCGTAATTCATTTCTCTTCTTCATTCTTAATATATGTCTACATGGGACATTTTAAGAGTTTAGACACAAATAATAATATAATCCATCCTATCATGAAACATGAATTATAAGCAATGATAATAGTGCCCGATGCGATGTCAAGAGCTCAAACTATCAAATAAGTGGATGTAAGTTCAAGTCCAAAAAAAGCCACTTTGAGCAAGTGCCAAAATTTGAATATTTATTTACTCCAATCCTCCCAAACTCTTGACGTCGATTTTAATATTTAACTAGGCTGACTCTTGGCACCAATTTTGCATGTGGGTGAGAAGTTATAAAAAATACAAAGAGCAGTTGTTAAACATGCACTGCAGAGGATGAACATGATGCATGTCTAAAAGAGCTAGAAAAAATTGATAAAATACATAATCAGCGTGTGAAAAATATATATAAACCAACCTGAAGCATAAATGCCACCACTAACACTGTGATAAAGAGTGTAGCTGTCTCAAAGAGTTGAAAATTCAAATCCATTGGGTGCCCCATGCACCAACCAACAACTACACAGAAGGGAATCTGCATTTACCAAGAGCACAAGGTCAACAATCTGCTAAGCAGTAAGCAGAAATTTAGCTACTTAGCCATAAAAAAATAGTTTCAGATGCTCAGTTATGTCATGTTTTAAATCAAGCATGACTGAGAAAAGAAATAGGGAATGAACATGTCAATTGTCCTCTGTTTCTTTAATTAAAAACTAGACCAGCAACAAGCACAAGAAAGCCCTTTCAAATATGAAACATAGCATCAAAAATTGAATTACGTATCAAGGCCTTACAACAAACATGGATATCTGCGTAGATGATCCAATTGCAACTCCCAGTGTTATATCCTATAGAAGAAAATATGTAAATTAGCAAAATCAACACAAAAAAGAAATGGTTGTAATGATTTTCAAGCACTCACAAGCTTGTCCTTCATGGCAAACATAATGGCACTAGCATGTTCTGCCGCATTCCCTGCAATTGGAAGAAGGATAACACTAATAAAAGCCACAGGCATGTTCCATAAGTCAGATGCTCCCTGAAAAGATCAAGCTTGTTAGCAACATAATGAAACCGTCAACACTTCACATGAAGAACATTTCAACATAAAAGAGAGCTTAAGGCCGGGTGCTGAATAGAGAAGTACACCATACATGTAAAGTATCTACTAGGTATCCAGATAGCACAGACACCCACAAAGTCAAAATAGTGACCCATCCAATTGCTTCCCACTGAGTAATATCAGGAAGCTCTTCTTCATCAGAATCCTCTGCAGTACTATTTCTTTCCTGCAATATGTACCAAGAGTGACAAAAGAGGACGAATCGACGCATTATTATGCTGAATAAAATTCTCAATGATGAAGAAATTAACATTTTCAATCCTAAACTCTAAAAGAAAAAATTACCATGCAATCTGTAAATATGAAGTCAATGTGTCTTTCAAGATCCAAGTGTAGAAAATAAGACATGCCGCAAAATTTTTCAGAATGTGCAGTGTGCCTTGTGAGATGCAAGCTTATACATGTTATTGCATTAAAAAAAAAAAAAATTTGAGAAACTCATAGCTAAACAGAGAAGGAATCATGAAACTACCTTAATTTTTCAGATTAAAATAATTACAAGCCAGAACAGCTAATGAGGCTGGGGTTAAAGGAACTGACCTCGTCAACAGGAGACACATCCACGGAATTATATTTGTGTGGACTCCTAAGCTGGAAGAAAACGTAGCTTGCATATGCCACCAGCATTATACAGCTGCTAAATCTAGAAAGAGCCAACTCTGACTTCCCAAAATGCATCTCAGTGTGTGTGAAGTGAAGTACTGCTGGAAACAATATTCCCATAACAGCCATCAACAACAGTCCTGAGGCCACGAGGGCAGCTGCCTGTTTTGAAACAGTTAAATAGAATTCAGCCTTTTCTCTTTTACTTGTTTATATTTTCTTTCCTCTTTTCTTTTCTTCTTTTTTTTTTTTCGTTTCATTTATCTATTTATCATTATATATATTTGTTGGGGGGTTGGCTAATGCAACTATAATGTTGCTTAAATAAACTACACTGCTTAAACAATTTTATGAAGAACCGTACAATCCACTTGTGATTATCTACCTTATTGAAATGCTGAACTTTATGGTAATGAGTGATGCCACCAGTGAAGAAGGCACATCCAAGCACTAATAGCATCTTTGACAAGATGGAGCCCAGTAATGATTGCTGTACTACCCTAATCATCCCATTCTTCAATGCATATATTGAAATTATCATTTCCGTTGCATCGCCAAAAGTAACATTTAGAAGGCCCCCAACTGCAGATTCAACCAGAAATTGTTTTGTTACAGATATCCAGGCCCAAATAAATTAAAAAATGAGGAGAAATTTTCAATTTTGGCAGTACAAATTTCATAATCAATATATTGGGTTGCCTGAAGATATTTGTGAACGCATATATTAGAATTTGAAAACATGTAATTGCCTACTCCTTGATTGCAAAATAAGACCATATTATAATTATAAGTAAAAATATGACCAAATTATTTGGTGCAAGGAATCCTATTAAACAATTAAGTCCCTGTTATCTGAACCATTTGAGGTGTTCTGAAGTAACCAACAAATATCTAATAAATCATGAACTATCAATATTTACTTCTTAAAAAATTTTAAAGCGGCAAACTTATGACTGCATAACTAATCTTGGTTCTTATTAGATGCTAATTGTATTGTTGAGAATAAAACTCTCTCCCCCTCCCTCCCTCCCTCCCTCTCTCTCTCTCTCTCTCTCTCTCTCCCCGCACGCTCGCTCACTTATAGACATCTCCAATATGTTGTTACTTCCTATAAAGAGATAATCAAGTGCTGTAAGGTTGTAAGGAGAAAGAAAGAATCAAAGAAGAAGGAGGAGGAGGAGGAGAAGGAAGAGGGGGAGAAAGAGGGCAGCAACTGTAGGAGAAGAATCAATAATAAAAAATATCATTCAAGCTGATATTCTATTAACCATAATTAGGGTTTAAATAGAAGACATCATGGGCCTAACACAAAGGTCTAAAATAAAATAAACCTAATACTAAAATAGCCTAAAACAAATGGGTCCAAATAATAAATAATAAGAATAATAATAATAATAAAGAAATAAATTTAAAAATTGATGTCCTTATCAACTCTCCTGAACTGAGTCATCAACTCTCCCGGACTGAGAAGAACTCGACTCCGTCGAGTTAAAAACTTGGTACTGTTATTATGTCGCATTTTCCACTTGACAAGACATCTTTGGAGTTGAAGGAAAATAAGGTTCTCAACATCGAACACAGATAGGCACCGCTGAAGAGGTGGAGGAACTTGAACCGGCATAAAAATATTTCCATAACCTGTAGACAATATTTGAGACCCAAAGATGCCTCTACAAGATAACAAGTTCTCCACATGCCAAATTTTAACAAAACTCATATCACATGGCAAAGTGAAAAAAATTGCATTGGGACTAGGATCACAAAGGATATAGAATGGCCCAACATTTTCGGCATGTAAATTTTGGTAAGACGATATAGGGTAGTAAGTAGGCAATGCATAAGTCATCATTAAGTTACATCCATTAAATTCTTTATTCCCATTAATAACATAAGTAGGAAATTATAATAATTATTACTCAACCCAATTTTTCATTTAATATCAGCATTATTAAAAAAGGGTGGAATACATGGTTGAGAAAAAATGACGAGGGATGATGTAACTGAACTTGCCAAATTAGAATCTCTCAAAGAAGAATAAGTTGCTAGAAACCCAATGATATCAATAGAATAGTGATAAGAGATGCCACGCATAACTTGTAAGAGAGATTGTTCAATGTATACAAGAATGCCTCTGTTATACACTAGAAGTGAGGAGGACTCGTGCAACTGAGTGATCTTACGAAAGAACAACTTGGACATAGACTCAAAGAACTCCCAATTGATAAAGTCACTAAGTAGAACTCTCGAGATGCTTAAATAATATCCCTTGAAAAAATAACCATCACCAATGATAAAGTCTATGTAATCTTGACGATCATTAGTCATGATATCCTCAAATAAATCAACAAAATCAAGGTAAGATGACGGTGGAACCAATTCAACTACTTTAGACACATTTTGAGAATTTGGTGACTCAATATGATCAAGTGTCAAAAGAGGAGAATCAATAAGAGAATCAGAAGAATTAACAAAAACAATAGGGGCGCTAGGTTTAGGAGATGGACGTTGTAACTCAATAGTTTGTATAGGGCACTTTGACTCTGACATAGACTCATAAGACTCAAATTTATAATATTTTTCAATTTCTAAAACTTTGGAATAAGCTTCATTTAACGTCTTATGAGTGTATCGCTAAC